>OX243922.1:14187500-14197425 GCA_945859725.1 Drepana falcataria
TATCGAAATCCGGGCCACGAAAGACAATGGGTGCTGTTTGCTTCCCTTTTTTGGGAGCAGTCTTGGCCTTGGTCTTCATGATGGAGGGTCCGGGTTTTGGAGAGCCTTCGACGGTGTCGTGGAACTCGTCCACGCCACTTGATCTACGACTCATGCTGGGAAACTACAAAAACTCGAGAAAAACGGCGAAAAACGAGCGGAAAAAAGAGCAAAATTTAGAAGACTGCCTACCACAAATTGGTGGGCAGGGATGGATTTTTTCCGACAACTGTATTGGATAGGCAATTTACCGAGGATTCCAAAGAGGTATCGTTGGTGTGTTTCCGATGCGAAATGGCAGAGTTATAACAGAATTACTGTAACACGGGATTTTTGGAGAATGCAGCTGGCCGACAGAAAAATAGGGCGGGTGGGTGGGTCTTTATGCTGAAATTTTTGAGATACAAATCTGAAATTTTACAGGAATACGAGGGGGAGGTAGCAGAAGGGGATGGCAAGGTAATCTGGTGAGTATATAGCAGAATTACGATTTTATGATTTTTAAACGAAAATTTGTAATAAAAATTTGCAAATATTTTATGTTTTCAGGTGAATTTTTCAGGATACGGAGGGAATATGGCAAAACGATCTTCGACACACTATTCTAGACAACGAGCACTATTTAGAAAGGTACGACACTTGTACGACACTTGTAATTTTATATATCACTGTGGTGGTTAGGTTAGGTTAGGTTAGGTTAGGTTAGGTTAGGTTAGGTTAGGTTAGGTTAGGTTAGGTTAGGTTAGGTTAGGTTAGGTTAGGTTAGGTTAGGTTAGGTTAGGTTAGGTTAGGTTAGGTTAGGTTAGGTTAGGTTAGGTTAGGTTAGGTTAGGTTAGGTTAGGTTAGGTTAGGTTAGGTTAGGTTAGGTTAGGTTAGGTTAGGTTAGGTTAGGTTAGGTTAGGTTAGGTTAGGTTAGGTTAGGTTAGGTTAGGTTAGGTTAGGTTAGGTTAGGTTAGGTTAGGTTAGGTTAGGTTAGGTTAGGTTAGGTTAGGTTAGGTTAGGTTAGGTTAGGTTAGGTTAGGTTAGGTTAGGTTAGGTTAGGTTAGGTTAGGTTAGGTTAGGTTAGGTTAGGTTAGGTTAGGTTAGGTTAGGTTAGGTTAGGTTAGGTTTTTTTTTTTTTTTTTTTTTTTTTTTTTTTTTTTTTTTTTTTTGAGGTTGACTGACAGAGTCCCTGCGATTTTATACAGGCTAAACTGTCAGTTTTTTTATTTGCGTCTTTACCTCTGACGTGGTGATCAGAGACTTTGTTTACTTATTCTGTTTTGCACTTGTACGATTTTCATTGTATTAGATGCACTGTTAGTTTGTATTCCACTTTTTATTGTGATTATTTTGCACTGTTTTAGTTTCTGTTTTTTAGTTGTTTTTTCACTGTTTTATTATGTTTATTATTATATTTATTGCTATTTTTCATTTACTTTCCACTGTTTTATTTTATATTTATTGCTATTTTTCATTTATTTTCCACTGTTTTATTTTATATATTTATTACTATTTTTCATTTATTTTCCACTGTTTTATTTCTGTTTTATTGTTTTATATTATGTTCATTATTATATTATTGCTATTTTTCGTTTATTTTCCACTGTTTTATTTTATATTTATTACTATTTTTCATTTATTTTCTTCTATTTTGTTGTTTTATATTATGTTTATTTTTATATTTGTTGCACAGTTTTATCGTTGCACTTATTTCGTAGGTTTATTGTTATATATTTGTGTTTACTCTATTATAAATGTTTTATTGTTTGATCAGTGAGAATAAATGATGTAATACGCGGATCCTGTTGTGTTTTTATTGCTGGCAGTAATTAATGCCCCGACGAGAGGTTTGGTCAGCCTTCTGCCAGTGCGGACACTTTTTGCTGTAAGCCTGGTGGTTTTTTATTTCGTCATCTTCGTATTTGCAGTTTATGCAGATTGGCTCCTGTTCTATGTTGGGGCACTCACGGGTGTCGTGATGCATCGTGCAGTAGCCACATGTTATTTCATTAGAGCAATCTTGTGCTCTGTGCCCAAATACGTAGCATCTGTAACATTGCAGTAGTGGCGATTGGTCTATTACTGGTACGACCTGGTACCCCACTCGTATGCGAGTGTCTACCAGGGCGCTCCAGACTCCTGGGGTCACCTGCATTATTACGTTGCACACACTGTTTTTGTTCGCCTTGGTTCTCCGCTGGACTGTATATTTCTCTTCTTGGATGTTTAGATGTGCTACTTGGGGTCTATTCTGCATGTAAATAGCCTCTTCTATTTGTGCGTTGCTCATATCCTGAGCGACGCCAATTAATCGTAGGAGAGGGTATCTGACAGCTGGTTCCCCGACTTTCAACTGTTTATTTTTCTCCTTGAGAGCTTTTTTCACTGTTTCGCGGCCGCTATGGTCATCGCAGGACACTATCACTTTGCCATCTTTAGTAGGTCTGATATTATTTATTCCCACTCCGAGGCTGATCACATCGACGCTGGTTTTAACGGTTTGGATGATGTCGGTGCTGGTTTGTGTGGGGTCTGTTGACTGTATCAGTATGGGAAAATTGGGTCTAGGTATGGGTTTGTTATTAGTCACAGCTGCTGCGTAGGTCAACTGTGAGTTGGTCGCGTTGGTTGGCTGCGGTATGTTTTGGAGGCCAGTAACAACCTCCTTGATGTCCTCGGTGTCCTTCTTAATTTTATTCAGCTCGCTCCTGATGGCCGCTATCACCTCGACTTTTATGTCGACCTCACTGTTCCTCTGTGGAGAGGGTGGGACGACGACTGGAGGCGTAGGTGGTGCAGCCACCAGGGACGGTATGGAACTGACTAGATCTTTGATTTCCAGCGCCGCGGCTACTATGAGGCTTTTATTGCCACTGGTGACACTCTTGCCTTCTTGGACTGCAGATGTTATGCTGTCCGCAAGATGGTTCAGCAGCGCGACGCAGGAGTTAATGTTGCATGCATCAAAGTCCGGGCTACGAAAGACGATAGGTATTTTTTGCTTCGCTTTTTTGGGAGCAGTCTTGGCCTTGGTCTTCATAATGGAGGGTCCGGGTTGTGGAGAGCCTTCGACGGTGTCGTGGAACTCGTCCACGCCACTTGATCTACGACTCATGCTGTAAATTTACTAAAAACTCGAGAGAAACGATGAAAAACGAGCGGAAAAAGAGCAAAATTTGGAAAAATGCCTACCACAAATTGGTGGGCAGGGATGGATTTTTTCCGACGACTGTGTTGGATAGGCAATTTACCGAGGAGTCCAGAGAGGTGTCGTTTGTATTTTTCCGATGCGAAATGACAGAGTTATGGCAGAATTACTATAAAACGGGATTTTGGAGAATGCAACTGGCCGCAATAAAACCAGGGCGGGTGGGCGGGTTCTTTATGAAAAATTTTTTAGGTACGACGCTGAAATTCGGTAGGAATACGGAGGGGAGGTATCCGAAGGGGATGGCGAAGCTATTTGGTAAGTATCGTGTAAGTATTTAGAGTTATGATTTTTATTACGTAAATTTGAAGTCAAGATAGGCAAAAATTTGAAGTTTTCGGGGATTATAGAAAAATCCTGAAGGAATACGAACAAACGGTTTTCGGTAGGTGAATCCTGTAGCTGAGATCTATTCAACGATGTATCACACTTGGGGTTAGGTCACAATTTTATATTTCACTATGATAAATTGTATGGGCGAATTCACTGACCAAGTAACCTCGGTTCGCAGAGTTGATTTTATGTAAATGTTTAATAACTTTTTGAATTTTTTAGGTACGACGCTGAAATTCGGTAGGAATACGGAGGGGAGGTATCCGAAGGGGATGGCGAAGCTATTTGGTAAGTATCGTGTAAGTATTTAGAGTTATGATTTTTATTACGTAAATTTGAAGTCAAGATAGGCAAAAATTTGAAGTTTTCGGGGATTATAGAAAAATCCTGAAGGAATACGAACAAACGGTTTTCGGTAGGTGAATCCTGTAGCTGAGATCTATTCAACGATGTATCACACTTGGGGTTAGGTTAGGTTAGGTTAGGTTAGGTTAGGTTAGGTTAGGTTAGGTTAGGTTAGGTTAGGTTAGGTTAGGTTAGGTTAGGTTAGGTTAGGTTAGGTTAGGTTAGGTTAGGTTAGGTTAGGTTAGGTTAGGTTAGGTTAGGTTAGGTTAGGTTAGGTTAGGTTAGGTTAGGTTAGGTTAGGTTAGGTTAGGTTAGGTTAGGTTAGGTTAGGTTAGGTTAGGTTAGGTTAGGTTAGGTTAGGTTAGGTTAGGTTAGGTTAGGTTAGGTTAGGTTAGGTTAGGTTAGGTTAGGTTAGGTTAGGTTAGGTTAGGTTAGGTTAGGTTAGGTTAGGTTAGGTTAGGTTAGGTTAGGTTAGGTTAGGTTAGGTTAGGTTAGGTTAGGTTAGGTTAGGTTAGGTTAGGTTAGGTTAGGTTAGGTTAGGTTAGGTTAGGTTAGGTTAGGTTAGGTTAGGTTAGGTTAGGTTAGGTTAGGTTAGGTTAGGTTAGGTTAGGTTAGGTTAGGTTAGGTTAGGTTAGGTTAGGTTAGGTTAGGTTAGGTTAGGTTAGGTTAGGTTAGGTTAGGTTAGGTTAGGTTAGGTTAGGTTAGGTTAGGTTAGGTTAGGTTAGGTTAGGTTAGGTTAGGTTAGGTTAGGTTAGGTTAGGTTAGGTTAGGTTAGGTTAGGTTAGGTTAGGTTAGGTTAGGTTAGGTTAGGTTAGGTTAGGTTAGGTTAGGTTAGGTTAGGTTAGGTTAGGTTAGGTTAGGTTAGGTTAGGTTAGGTTAGGTTAGGTTAGGTTAGGTTAGGTTAGGTTAGGTTAGGTTAGGTTAGGTTAGGTTAGGTTAGGTTAGGTTAGGTTAGGTTAGGTTAGGTTAGGTTAGGTTAGGTTAGGTTAGGTTAGGTTAGGTTAGGTTAGGTTAGGTTAGGTTAGGTTAGGTTAGGTTAGGTTAGGTTAGGTTAGGTTAGGTTAGGTTAGGTTAGGTTAGGTTAGGTTAGGTTAGGTTAGGTTAGGTTAGGTTAGGTTAGGTTAGGTTAGGTTAGGTTAGGTTAGGTTAGGTTAGGTTAGGTTAGGTTAGGTTAGGTTAGGTTAGGTTAGGTTAGGTTAGGTTAGGTTAGGTTAGGTTAGGTTAGGTTAGGTTAGGTTAGGTTAGGTTAGGTTAGGTTAGGTTAGGTTAGGTTAGGTTAGGTTAGGTTAGGTTAGGTTAGGTTAGGTTAGGTTAGGTTAGGTTAGGTTAGGTTAGGTTAGGTTAGGTTAGGTTAGGTTAGGTTAGGTTAGGTTAGGTTAGGTTAGGTTAGGTTAGGTTAGGTTAGGTTAGGTTAGGTTAGGTTAGGTTAGGTTAGGTTAGGTTAGGTTAGGTTAGGTTAGGTTAGGTTAGGTTAGGTTAGGTTAGGTTAGGTTAGGTTAGGTTAGGTTAGGTTAGGTTAGGTTAGGTTAGGTTAGGTTAGGTTAGGTTAGGTTAGGTTAGGTTAGGTTAGGTTAGGTTAGGTTAGGTTAGGTTAGGTTAGGTTAGGTTAGGTTAGGTTAGGTTAGGTTAGGTTAGGTTAGGTTAGGTTAGGTTAGGTTAGGTTAGGTTAGGTTAGGTTAGGTTAGGTTAGGTTAGGTTAGGTTAGGTTAGGTTAGGTTAGGTTAGGTTAGGTTAGGTTAGGTTAGGTTAGGTTAGGTTAGGTTAGGTTAGGTTAGGTTAGGTTAGGTTAGGTTAGGTTAGGTTAGGTTAGGTTAGGTTAGGTTAGGTTAGGTTAGGTTAGGTTAGGTTAGGTTAGGTTAGGTTAGGTTAGGTTAGGTTAGGTTAGGTTAGGTTAGGTTAGGTTAGGTTAGGTTAGGTTAGGTTAGGTTAGGTTAGGTTAGGTTAGGTTAGGTTAGGTTAGGTTAGGTTAGGTTAGGTTAGGTTAGGTTAGGTTAGGTTAGGTTAGGTTAGGTTAGGTTAGGTTAGGTTAGGTTAGGTTAGGTTAGGTTAGGTTAGGTTAGGTTAGGTTAGGTTAGGTTAGGTTAGGTTAGGTTAGGTTAGGTTAGGTTAGGTTAGGTTAGGTTAGGTTAGGTTAGGTTAGGTTAGGTTAGGTTAGGTTAGGTTAGGTTAGGTTAGGTTAGGTTAGGTTAGGTTAGGTTAGGTTAGGTTAGGTTAGGTTAGGTTAGGTTAGGTTAGGTTAGGTTAGGTTAGGTTAGGTTAGGTTAGGTTAGGTTAGGTTAGGTTAGGTTAGGTTAGGTTAGGTTAGGTTAGGTTAGGTTAGGTTAGGTTAGGTTAGGTTAGGTTAGGTTAGGTTAGGTTAGGTTAGGTTAGGTTAGGTTAGGTTAGGTTAGGTTAGGTTAGGTTAGGTTAGGTTAGGTTAGGTTAGGTTAGGTTAGGTTAGGTTAGGTTAGGTTAGGTTAGGTTAGGTTAGGTTAGGTTAGGTTAGGTTAGGTTAGGTTAGGTTAGGTTAGGTTAGGTTAGGTTAGGTTAGGTTAGGTTAGGTTAGGTTAGGTTAGGTTAGGTTAGGTTAGGTTAGGTTAGGTTAGGTTAGGTTAGGTTAGGTTAGGTTAGGTTAGGTTAGGTTAGGTTAGGTTAGGTTAGGTTAGGTTAGGTTAGGTTAGGTTAGGTTAGGTTAGGTTAGGTTAGGTTAGGTTAGGTTAGGTTAGGTTAGGTTAGGTTAGGTTAGGTTAGGTTAGGTTAGGTTAGGTTAGGTTAGGTTAGGTTAGGTTAGGTTAGGTTAGGTTAGGTTAGGTTAGGTTAGGTTAGGTTAGGTTAGGTTAGGTTAGGTTAGGTTAGGTTAGGTTAGGTTAGGTTAGGTTAGGTTAGGTTAGGTTAGGTTAGGTTAGGTTAGGTTAGGTTAGGTTAGGTTAGGTTAGGTTAGGTTAGGTTAGGTTAGGTTAGGTTAGGTTAGGTTAGGTTAGGTTAGGTTAGGTTAGGTTAGGTTAGGTTAGGTTAGGTTAGGTTAGGTTAGGTTAGGTTAGGTTAGGTTAGGTTAGGTTAGGTTAGGTTAGGTTAGGTTAGGTTAGGTTAGGTTAGGTTAGGTTAGGTTAGGTTAGGTTAGGTTAGGTTAGGTTAGGTTAGGTTAGGTTAGGTTAGGTTAGGTTAGGTTAGGTTAGGTTAGGTTAGGTTAGGTTAGGTTAGGTTAGGTTAGGTTAGGTTAGGTTAGGTTAGGTTAGGTTAGGTTAGGTTAGGTTAGGTTAGGTTAGGTTAGGTTAGGTTAGGTTAGGTTAGGTTAGGTTAGGTTAGGTTAGGTTAGGTTAGGTTAGGTTAGGTTAGGTTAGGTTAGGTTAGGTTAGGTTAGGTTAGGTTAGGTTAGGTTAGGTTAGGTTAGGTTAGGTTAGGTTAGGTTAGGTTAGGTTAGGTTAGGTTAGGTTAGGTTAGGTTAGGTTAGGTTAGGTTAGGTTAGGTTAGGTTAGGTTAGGTTAGGTTAGGTTAGGTTAGGTTAGGTTAGGTTAGGTTAGGTTAGGTTAGGTTAGGTTAGGTTAGGTTAGGTTAGGTTAGGTTAGGTTAGGTTAGGTTAGGTTAGGTTAGGTTAGGTTAGGTTAGGTTAGGTTAGGTTAGGTTAGGTTAGGTTAGGTTAGGTTAGGTTAGGTTAGGTTAGGTTAGGTTAGGTTAGGTTAGGTTAGGTTAGGTTAGGTTAGGTTAGGTTAGGTTAGGTTAGGTTAGGTTAGGTTAGGTTAGGTTAGGTTAGGTTAGGTTAGGTTAGGTTAGGTTAGGTTAGGTTAGGTTAGGTTAGGTTAGGTTAGGTTAGGTTAGGTTAGGTTAGGTTAGGTTAGGTTAGGTTAGGTTAGGTTAGGTTAGGTTAGGTTAGGTTAGGTTAGGTTAGGTTAGGTTAGGTTAGGTTAGGTTAGGTTAGGTTAGGTTAGGTTAGGTTAGGTTAGGTTAGGTTAGGTTAGGTTAGGTTAGGTTAGGTTAGGTTAGGTTAGGTTAGGTTAGGTTAGGTTAGGTTAGGTTAGGTTAGGTTAGGTTAGGTTAGGTTAGGTTAGGTTAGGTTAGGTTAGGTTAGGTTAGGTTAGGTTAGGTTAGGTTAGGTTAGGTTAGGTTAGGTTAGGTTAGGTTAGGTTAGGTTAGGTTAGGTTAGGTTAGGTTAGGTTAGGTTAGGTTAGGTTAGGTTAGGTTAGGTTAGGTTAGGTTAGGTTAGGTTAGGTTAGGTTAGGTTAGGTTAGGTTAGGTTAGGTTAGGTTAGGTTAGGTTAGGTTAGGTTAGGTTAGGTTAGGTTAGGTTAGGTTAGGTTAGGTTAGGTTAGGTTAGGTTAGGTTAGGTTAGGTTAGGTTAGGTTAGGTTAGGTTAGGTTAGGTTAGGTTAGGTTAGGTTAGGTTAGGTTAGGTTAGGTTAGGTTAGGTTAGGTTAGGTTAGGTTAGGTTAGGTTAGGTTAGGTTAGGTTAGGTTAGGTTAGGTTAGGTTAGGTTAGGTTAGGTTAGGTTAGGTTAGGTTAGGTTAGGTTAGGTTAGGTTAGGTTAGGTTAGGTTAGGTTAGGTTAGGTTAGGTTAGGTTAGGTTAGGTTAGGTTAGGTTAGGTTAGGTTAGGTTAGGTTAGGTTAGGTTAGGTTAGGTTAGGTTAGGTTAGGTTAGGTTAGGTTAGGTTAGGTTAGGTTAGGTTAGGTTAGGTTAGGTTAGGTTAGGTTAGGTTAGGTTAGGTTAGGTTAGGTTAGGTTAGGTTAGGTTAGGTTAGGTTAGGTTAGGTTAGGTTAGGTTAGGTTAGGTTAGGTTAGGTTAGGTTAGGTTAGGTTAGGTTAGGTTAGGTTAGGTTAGGTTAGGTTAGGTTAGGTTAGGTTAGGTTAGGTTAGGTTAGGTTAGGTTAGGTTAGGTTAGGTTAGGTTAGGTTAGGTTAGGTTAGGTTAGGTTAGGTTAGGTTAGGTTAGGTTAGGTTAGGTTAGGTTAGGTTAGGTTAGGTTAGGTTAGGTTAGGTTAGGTTAGGTTAGGTTAGGTTAGGTTAGGTTAGGTTAGGTTAGGTTAGGTTAGGTTAGGTTAGGTTAGGTTAGGTTAGGTTAGGTTAGGTTAGGTTAGGTTAGGTTAGGTTAGGTTAGGTTAGGTTAGGTTAGGTTAGGTTAGGTTAGGTTAGGTTAGGTTAGGTTAGGTTAGGTTAGGTTAGGTTAGGTTAGGTTAGGTTAGGTTAGGTTAGGTTAGGTTAGGTTAGGTTAGGTTAGGTTAGGTTAGGTTAGGTTAGGTTAGGTTAGGTTAGGTTAGGTTAGGTTAGGTTAGGTTAGGTTAGGTTAGGTTAGGTTAGGTTAGGTTAGGTTAGGTTAGGTTAGGTTAGGTTAGGTTAGGTTAGGTTAGGTTAGGTTAGGTTAGGTTAGGTTAGGTTAGGTTAGGTTAGGTTAGGTTAGGTTAGGTTAGGTTAGGTTAGGTTAGGTTAGGTTAGGTTAGGTTAGTTAGGTTAGGTTAGGTTAGGTTAGGTTAGGTTAGGTTAGGTTAGGTTAGGTTAGGTTAGGTTAGGTTAGGTTAGGTTAGGTTAGGTTAGGTTAGGTTAGGTTAGGTTAGGTTAGGTTAGGTTAGGTTAGGTTAGGTTAGGTTAGGTTAGGTTAGTTAGGTTAGGTTAGGTTAGGTTAGGTTAGGTTAGGTTAGGTTAGGTTAGGTTAGGTTAGGTTAGGTTAGGTTAGGTTAGGTTAGGTTAGGTTAGGTTAGGTTAGGTTAGGTTAGGTTAGGTTAGGTTAGGTTAGGTTAGGTTAGGTTAGGTTAGGTTAGGTTAGGTTAGGTTAGGTTAGGTTAGGTTAGGTTAGGTTAGTTAGGTTAGGTAGGTTAGGTTAGGTTAGGTTAGGTTAGGTTAGGTTAGGTTAGGTTAGGTTAGGTTAGGTTAGGTTAGGTTAGGTTAGGTTAGGTTAGGTTAGGTTAGGTTAGTTAGGTTAGGTTAGGTTAGGTTAGGTTAGGTTAGGTTAGGTTAGGTTAGGTTAGGTTAGGTTAGGTTAGGTTAGGTTAGGTTAGGTTAGTAGGTTAGGTTAGGTTAGGTTAGGTTAGGTTAGGTTAGGTTAGGTTAGGTTAG
>OX243923.1:0-2500 GCA_945859725.1 Drepana falcataria
GGAGGACCACTCTCCACTCGTGCAGTGCTCCCTGTGCCTCGGCTACGGGCACGGTCGGCGGTTCTGCAAAGACACCGCCGTCAAGTGCAGCCATTGCGGGGGCGCCCACGTCAAGTCCGAGTGCGCTGGCTGGCTCGCCAATGCACTCCCATCGTGCTGCAATTGCAGTAGCGCCAAACTGGACAGGACTGACCACAATGCGTTCAGTGCAGACTGTCCGGTGAGGCGCAAGTGGGATGCATTGGCCAGAGCCAGCATAGCGTACTGCTAAGGGCACCACGTGGAACCCCACCAGTAGCAAGCCGTTCAGGGTAGCCCAGGCCAATCTACAGCGCAAGTACCTCGCTACCTGCGAGCTCATGCTCGAGGCGGACAGGAGGGGCATCGACGTCGCTCTGATCCAGGAACCCTACGTGGGTGGGGCTCGATGCATGAGGCAGTACCGGGGGGCCAGGATCTTCCAGAACACTGGTAACGGGGAGGGCACTGTGAAGGCAGCAATTGCTGTCTTCAATAAAGATATAGATGTTATACAGTGCCCAAAACTCACCACCAATAACATCGTTGTGGTGAGGATCCGAACCAGCTCCTGGGAGATCGTGGCCGTCAGCTACTACTTCGAGCCCAACCTACCGATCGGGCCATACCTGGACCAATTGAGCGGCGTCGTTGCGGAGCTGGGGCCTGGCGCTATCCTGATAGGCGGTGATGCAAACGCGAAAAGCAGCTGGTGGGGAAGCGGAAGAGTCGACCACAGGGGTGAGGAGATGGCAGGCGCTCTGGAGGACTTGGGCTTGCAGGTGCTCAACGACGGCGAGGTGCCGACCTTCGACGTCGTTCGGGGAGGCCGACGCCTCACCAGTTGCGTCGACGTAACGGCCTGCACGTCGGACCTGCTCGACCTGGTGGAGGATTGGAGTGTGGTGGAGGGACTGACCAGCTCGGACCACAACGGCATCGTTTTTAGCCTCAGGCTAAAGAGAGCCAAAGGCATAGGGATACAGAGAACCACAAGGCTCTACAACACTAAAAAAGCTAACTGGTCCCAGTTTCATGAGAAACTGGGCCAGCTCAGACTTGTAAAGAACATCTCCCTTCAGGAACTGGAAAAAATTAGCGACGAAGAACAGTTAAATGTCTTCGTCGATAGATACTCGGCCTGTGTTGTGGAGGCTTGTGGTCTCTGTATACCCAAAAAGAAAGCTAAAGAGAAACTTACCGTGCCGTGGTGGTCCGAGGAGCTGGCAGCAAAGAAGAGAGAGGTCGCCACCCGGAAGCGCAGGATCCGATGTGCAGCACCGTGCCGGAGGGCGGGTGTCGTCGATGAGTACCTGCAAAGCAAAAACGAATATGAGGCAATGGCGAGGTTGGCCCAGACTAACAGCTGGAAAGAGTTTTGTGGGAGGCAGGACAAAGAAGGCATTTGGGAGGGGATCTACAGGGTCATAGGGCAAACCTCAAAACGGGAAGAGGACCTACCACTTGTGAAGGACGGGAAGGAGATGACTCAACAGGAGTCGGCAAAGGTGTTGGCGGAGACGTTCTACCCGGAGGACCTTGAGTGCGGGGATAACGCTGACCACCGGCGGACGAGGGAAGAAGCAGACCGGGTAAACGAGTGGGTGCATGATGAGTTGCATGACCCACCGTTTACCCTGGAAGAGCTTAGAGCCGCGGTGGGGAGCTTTAACCCTAAGAAGGCCCCCGGGGCGGACGGTCTCACGGCTGACATCTGCAGCCAAGTCATCTCCAAGGACCCCGTCTTTCACCTAGCCCTGATGAACAAATGCCTAGAATTGTCCTGCTTCCCAACCGCCTGGAAGGAGGCAACCGTCGTCGTCTTGCGAAAGCCTGGCAAAGATGATTACCGGAACCCCAAGGCCTACAGGCCTATTGGCCTCCTCTCAGTGATGGGTAAGATCTATGAGAAGATGGTAGTTCGCAGGGTCAGTTGGCACCTTATCCCCAGGTTGAGTACTCGCCAGTACGGATTCATGCCCCAGAAGAGCACCGAAGACGCCCTCTATGACCTTATGCGGCAGATCCGTGGTGGGCTTTCTGCTAAAAAGCTCATCACGATCGTGTCGCTGGACATAGAGGGAGCCTTCGACAGCGCCTGGTGGCCGGCTTTGAGGGTCCGTCTGGCTGAGGAAAAGATACCAGTCAACCTGCGGAGGGTGGTAGACAGCTACCTCTGCGACCGAACGGTGAGGGTGAGGTACGCCGGTGAAGAGTATACCAAACGCACCAATAAAGGTTGCGTTCAGGGCTCAATCGGCGGCCCCATCCTCTGGAACCTTCTTCTCGACCCATTACTGAGGGATTTAACTGAAAAAGGGGTATATTGCCAGGCTTTCGCAGACGACGTCGTGTTGGTGTTCGCCGCCGAAACGGCGCTTGAGGTGCAGAGGCGCGCCAATGCCGCCCTCGAGCATGTTCGCGGGTGGGGTGTCAAAAATAAGCTGAAATTCGCACCGCATAAAACGAAAGCGATGGTAAT